>OY747111.1:0-10000 GCA_963556455.1 Epiblema foenella
TAACCTAACCTAACCTAACCTAACCTAACCTAACCTAACCTAACCTAACCTAACCTAACCTAACCTAACCTAACCTAACCTAACCTAACCTAACTAACCTAACCTAACCTAACCTAACCTAACCTAACCTAACCTAACCTAACCTAACCTAACCTAACCTAACCTAACCTAACCTAACCTAACCTAACCTAACCTAACCTAACCTAACCTAACCTAACCTAACCTAACCTAACCTAACCTAACCTAACCTAACCTAACCTAACCTAACCTAACCTAACCTAACCTAACCTAACCTAACCTAACCTAACCTAACCTAACCTAACCTAACCTAACCTAACCTAACCTAACCTAACCTAACCTAACCTAACCTAACCTAACCTAACCTAACCTAACCTAACCTAACCTAACCTAACCTAACCTAACCTAACCTAACCTAACCTAACCTAACCTAACCTAACCTAACCTAACCTAACCTAACCTAACCTAACCTAACCTAACCTAACCTAACCTAACCTAACCTAACCTAACCTAACCTAACCTAACCTAACCTAACCTAACCTAACCTAACCTAACCTAACCTAACCTAACCTAACCTAACCTAACCTAACCTAACCTAACCTAACCTAACCTAACCTAACCTAACCTAACCTAACCTAACCTAACCTAACCTAACCTAACCTAACCTAACCTAACCTAACCTAACCTAACCTAACCTAACCTAACCTAACCTAACCTAACCTAACCTAACCTAACCTAACCTAACCTAACCTAACCTAACCTAACCTAACCTAACCTAACCTAACCTAACCTAACCTAACCTAACCTAACCTAACCTAACCTAACCTAACCTAACCTAACCTAACCTAACCTAACCTAACCTAACCTAACCTAACCTAACCTAACCTAACCTAACCTAACCTAACCTAACCTAACCTAACCTAACCTAACCTAACCTAACCTAACCTAACCTAACCTAACCTAACCTAACCTAACCTAACCTAACCTAACCTAACCTAACCTAACCTAACCTAACCTAACCTAACCTAACCTAACCTAACCTAACCTAACCTAACCTAACCTAACCTAACCTAACCTAACCTAACCTAACCTAACCTAACCTAACCTAACCTAACCTAACCTAACCTAACCTAACCTAACCTAACCTAACCTAACCTAACCTAACCTAACCTAACCTAACCTAACCTAACCTAACCTAACCTAACCTAACCTAACCTAACCTAACCTAACCTAACCTAACCTAACCTAACCTAACCTAACCTAACCTAACCTAACCTAACCTAACCTAACCTAACCTAACCTAACCTAACCTAACCTAACCTAACCTAACCTAACCTAACCTAACCTAACCTAACCTAACCTAACCTAACCTAACCTAACCTAACCTAACCTAACCTAACCTAACCTAACCTAACCTAACCTAACCTAACCTAACCTAACCTAACCTAACCTAACCTAACCTAACCTAACCTAACCTAACCTAACCTAACCTAACCTAACCTAACCTAACCTAACCTAACCTAACCTAACCTAACCTAACCTAACCTAACCTAACCTAACCTAACCTAACCTAACCTAACCTAACCTAACCTAACCTAACCTAACCTAACCTAACCTAACCTAACCTAACCTAACCTAACCTAACCTAACCTAACCTAACCTAACCTAACCTAACCTAACCTAACCTAACCTAACCTAACCTAACCTAACCTAACCTAACCTAACCTAACCTAACCTAACCTAACCTAACCTAACCTAACCTAACCTAACCTAACCTAACCTAACCTAACCTAACCTAACCTAACCTAACCTAACCTAACCTAACCTAACCTAACCTAACCTAACCTAACCTAACCTAACCTAACCTAACCTAACCTAACCTAACCTAACCTAACCTAACCTAACCTAACCTAACCTAACCTAACCTAACCTAACCTAACCTAACCTAACCTAACCTAACCTAACCTAACCTAACCTAACCTAACCTAACCTAACCTAACCTAACCTAACCTAACCTAACCTAACCTAACCTAACCTAACCTAACCTAACCTAACCTAACCTAACCTAACCTAACCTAACCTAACCTAACCTAACCTAACCTAACCTAACCTAACCTAACCTAACCTAACCTAACCTAACCTAACCTAACCTAACCTAACCTAACCTAACCTAACCTAACCTAACCTAACCTAACCTAACCTAACCTAACCTAACCTAACCTAACCTAACCTAACCTAACCTAACCTAACCTAACCTAACCTAACCTAACCTAACCTAACCTAACCTAACCTAACCTAACCTAACCTAACCTAACCTAACCTAACCTAACCTAACCTAACCTAACCTAACCTAACCTAACCTAACCTAACCTAACCTAACCTAACCTAACCTAACCTAACCTAACCTAACCTAACCTAACCTAACCTAACCTAACCTAACCTAACCTAACCTAACCTAACCTAACCTAACCTAACCTAACCTAACCTAACCTAACCTAACCTAACCTAACCTAACCTAACCTAACCTAACCTAACCTAACCTAACCTAACCTAACCTAACCTAACCTAACCTAACCTAACCTAACCTAACCTAACCTAACCTAACCTAACCTAACCTAACCTAACCTAACCTAACCTAACCTAACCTAACCTAACCTAACCTAACCTAACCTAACCTAACCTAACCTAACCTAACCTAACCTAACCTAACCTAACCTAACCTAACCTAACCTAACCTAACCTAACCTAACCTAACCTAACCTAACCTAACCTAACCTAACCTAACCTAACCTAACCTAACCTAACCTAACCTAACCTAACCTAACCTAACCTAACCTAACCTAACCTAACCTAACCTAACCTAACCTAACCTAACCTAACCTAACCTAACCTAACCTAACCTAACCTAACCTAACCTAACCTAACCTAACCTAACCTAACCTAACCTAACCTAACCTAACCTAACCTAACCTAACCTAACCTAACCTAACCTAACCTAACCTAACCTAACCTAACCTAACCTAACCTAACCTAACCTAACCTAACCTAACCTAACCTAACCTAACCTAACCTAACCTAACCTAACCTAACCTAACCTAACCTAACCTAACCTAACCTAACCTAACCTAACCTAACCTAACCTAACCTAACCTAACCTAACCTAACCTAACCTAACCTAACCTAACCTAACCTAACCTAACCTAACCTAACCTAACCTAACCTAACCTAACCTAACCTAACCTAACCTAACCTAACCTAACCTAACCTAACCTAACCTAACCTAACCTAACCTAACCTAACCTAACCTAACCTAACCTAACCTAACCTAACCTAACCTAACCTAACCTAACCTAACCTAACCTAACCTAACCTAACCTAACCTAACCTAACCTAACCTAACCTAACCTAACCTAACCTAACCTAACCTAACCTAACCTAACCTAACCTAACCTAACCTAACCTAACCTAACCTAACCTAACCTAACCTAACCTAACCTAACCTAACCTAACCTAACCTAACCTAACCTAACCTAACCTAACCTAACCTAACCTAACCTAACCTAACCTAACCTAACCTAACCTAACCTAACCTAACCTAACCTAACCTAACCTAACCTAACCTAACCTAACCTAACCTAACCTAACCTAACCTAACCTAACCTAACCTAACCTAACCTAACCTAACCTAACCTAACCTAACCTAACCTAACCTAACCTAACCTAACCTAACCTAACCTAACCTAACCTAACCTAACCTAACCTAACCTAACCTAACCTAACCTAACCTAACCTAACCTAACCTAACCTAACCTAACCTACCTTTTGACCTAAATTTTTTGCCTAAAATTTTTTGACCTAACTTTTGACCTAACTTTTAAACGGTTCGAGTTAGCTCAAAAATAATATCATTTTTGAGCAATTCACACCCTATGGGTGTGAGTTATTCGAGATTAGCTGAAAATGACACCTCGTTTGACAAAATCTGACAGTCTGGCAGACAACTTTTAAACGGTTTGAGTTAGCTCAAAATTAATGTCATTTTTGAACAATTCACACCTTTGGTGTGAGTTATTCGAGATTAATTAAAAACGACACCTCGTTTGTCAAAATCTGACCGTTTTTTTTAAATTTCACTAACTTGACACTTTCTGTCAAATAAAGTGTGTCATATCATCAATTTCCAACTAATAAATGCATTTTCAATAAAAAACAAAAATTGACAAAAAACTGTCAAATTTACGAAATTTGACAGATTTGACTATCTTAGCACTCATATAGTAAGTTGTACCATCGAATTCAACAATGTCAAAAAACTGTCAAAATTTACTAATTTGACACTTTCTGTCAAATAAAGTATGTCATATCATCAATTTCTACGTAATAAATGCATTTACATTAAAAAATAAAAACTGTCAAAAAACTGTCATACAAACAATATTATGTCAATTCACATTGTCAAATTCATCATAAAACAGAAATTACAACAAAACAAAGAAAAAAAAATTTTGGTCAAGCGCGAGTCGGATTTTAGTTTCCCCATACATTTTAAGACTCAGCGCCTGATGAAAGCAACAGGCAATTTTTCCGAACTTTAAAAATCATTATCTCAGAAACGGTAAGAGATAGATAAAAATGGACTTCATTTTTGGGCTGTCGGCACCACGAAGTAGGTGCACGAGTGAAATGCAAACTCATGGATATGATTTATTTCAAAATTTTTTGACGACTTTTTTATATGGCCAAAAAATCTAACCCAGGTCTAAAATCTTTATTTATTATCCGATTTCGATAAAAAAAAAACCGTTTCTAGAGAATCAAAAAGTAATAGGTTCAACGCTGGTTCCAGCCAGATAGCGTTGTAACTTTTTTAAAAAAAAATAAAAACACTTTTTTTTGTATGGCAGCTACCAGAAGGGGGGGGATTCCCACCCCTAAAGGGGGGTCCAGAATTTAGATCCCCTTTAGAAACCCTTATATTCTGAATTTGAGCCAATTCTACCGAAGGACGATCCCTTAACCTAACCTAACCTAACCTAACCTAACCTAACCTAACCTAACCTAACCTAACCTAACCTAACCTAACCTAACCTAACCTAACCTAACCTAACCTAACCTAACCTAACCTAACCTAACCTAACCTAACCTAACCTAACCTAACCTAACCTAACCTAACCTAACCTAACCTAACCTAACCTAACCTAACCTAACCTAACCTAACCTAACCTAACCTAACCTAACCTAACCTAACCTAACCTAACCTAACCTAACCTAACCTAACCTAACCTAACCTAACCTAACCTAACCTAACCTAACCTAACCTAACCTAACCTAACCTAACCTAACCTAACCTAACCTAACCTAACCTACCTTTTGACCTAAATTTTTTGCCTAAAATTTTTTGACCTAACTTTTGACCTAACTTTTAAACGGTTCGAGTTAGCTCAAAAATAATATCATTTTTGAGCAATTCACACCCTATGGGTGTGAGTTATTCGAGATTAGCTGAAAATGACACCTCGTTTGACAAAATCTGACAGTCTGGCAGACAACTTTTAAACGGTTTGAGTTAGCTCAAAATTAATGTCATTTTTGAACAATTCACACCTTTGGTGTGAGTTATTCGAGATTAATTAAAAACGACACCTCGTTTGTCAAAATCTGACCGTTTTTTTAAATTTCACTAACTTGACACTTTCTGTCAAATAAAGTGTGTCATATCATCAATTTCCAACTAATAAATGCATTTTCAATAAAAAACAAAAATTGACAAAAAACTGTCAAATTTACGAAATTTGACAGATTTGACTATCTTAGCACTCATATAGTAAGTTGTACCATCGAATTCAACAATGTCAAAAAACTGTCAAAATTTACTAATTTGACACTTTCTGTCAAATAAAGTATGTCATATCATCAATTTCTACGTAATAAATGCATTTACATTAAAAAATAAAAACTGTCAAAAAACTGTCATACAAACAATATTATGTCAATTCACATTGTCAAATTCATCATAAAACAGAAATTACAACAAAACAAAGAAAAAAAAATTTTGGTCAAGCGCGAGTCGGATTTTAGTTTCCCCATACATTTTAAGACTCAGCGCCTGATGAAAGCAACAGGCAATTTTTCCGAACTTTAAAAATCATTATCTCAGAAACGGTAAGAGATAGATAAAAATGGACTTCATTTTTGGGCTGTCGGCACCACGAAGTAGGTGCACGAGTGAAATGCAAACTCATGGATATGATTTATTTCAAAATTTTTTGACGACTTTTTTATATGGCCAAAAAATCTAACCCAGGTCTAAAATCTTTATTTATTATCCGATTTCGATAAAAAAAAAACCGTTTCTAGAGAATCAAAAAGTAATAGGTTCAACGCTGGTTCCAGCCAGATAGCGTTGTAACTTTTTTTAAAAAAAAATAAAAACACTTTTTTTTGTATGGCAGCTACCAGAAGGGGGGGGATTCCCACCCCTAAAGGGGGGTCCAGAATTTAGATCCCCTTTAGAAACCCTTATATTCTGAATTTGAGCCAATTCTACCGAAGGACGATCCCTTAACCTAACCTAACCTAACCTAACCTAACCTAACCTAACCTAACCTAACCTAACCTAACCTAACCTAACCTAACCTAACCTAACCTAACCTAACCTAACCTAACCTAACCTAACCTAACCTAACCTAACCTAACCTAACCTAACCTAACCTAACCTAACCTAACCTAACCTAACCTAACCTAACCTAACCTAACCTAACCTAACCTAACCTAACCTAACCTAACCTAACCTAACCTAACCTAACCTAACCTAACCTAACCTAACCTAACCTAACCTAACCTAACCTAACCTAACCTAACCTAACCTACCTTTTGACCTAAATTTTTTGCCTAAAATTTTTTGACCTAACTTTTGACCTAACTTTTAAACGGTTCGAGTTAGCTCAAAAATAATATCATTTTTGAGCAATTCACACCCTATGGGTGTGAGTTATTCGAGATTAGCTGAAAATGACACCTCGTTTGACAAAATCTGACAGTCTGGCAGACAACTTTTAAACGGTTTGAGTTAGCTCAAAATTAATGTCATTTTTGAACAATTCACACCTTTGGTGTGAGTTATTCGAGATTAATTAAAAACGACACCTCGTTTGTCAAAATCTGACCGTTTTTTTTAAATTTCACTAACTTGACACTTTCTGTCAAATAAAGTGTGTCATATCATCAATTTCCAACTAATAAATGCATTTTCAATAAAAAACAAAAATTGACAAAAAACTGTCAAATTTACGAAATTTGACAGATTTGACTATCTTAGCACTCATATAGTAAGTTGTACCATCGAATTCAACAATGTCAAAAAACTGTCAAAATTTACTAATTTGACACTTTCTGTCAAATAAAGTATGTCATATCATCAATTTCTACGTAATAAATGCATTTACATTAAAAAATAAAAACTGTCAAAAAACTGTCATACAAACAATATTATGTCAATTCACATTGTCAAATTCATCATAAAACAGAAATTACAACAAAACAAAGAAAAAAAAATTTTGGTCAAGCGCGAGTCGGATTTTAGTTTCCCCATACATTTTAAGACTCAGCGCCTGATGAAAGCAACAGGCAATTTTTCCGAACTTTAAAAATCATTATCTCAGAAACGGTAAGAGATAGATAAAAATGGACTTCATTTTTGGGCTGTCGGCACCACGAAGTAGGTGCACGAGTGAAATGCAAACTCATGGATATGATTTATTTCAAAATTTTTTGACGACTTTTTTATATGGCCAAAAAATCTAACCCAGGTCTAAAATCTTTATTTATTATCCGATTTCGATAAAAAAAAAAACCGTTTCTAGAGAATCAAAAAGTAATAGGTTCAACGCTGGTTCCAGCCAGATAGCGTTGTAACTTTTTTTAAAAAAAAATAAAAACACTTTTTTTTGTATGGCAGCTACCAGAAGGGGGGGGATTCCCACCCCTAAAGGGGGGTCCAGAATTTAGATCCCCTTTAGAAACCCTTATATTCTGAATTTGAGCCAATTCTACCGAAGGACGATCCCTTAACCTAACCTAACCTAACCTAACCTAACCTAACCTAACCTAACCTAACCTAACCTAACCTAACCTAACCTAACCTAACCTAACCTAACCTAACCTAACCTAACCTAACCTAACCTAACCTAACCTAACCTAACCTAACCTAACCTAACCTAACCTAACCTAACCTAACCTAACCTAACCTAACCTAACCTAACCTAACCTAACCTAACCTAACCTAACCTAACCTAACCTAACCTAACCTAACCTAACCTAACCTAACCTAACCTAACCTAACCTAACCTAACCTAACCTAACCTAACCTAACCTAACCTAACCTAACCTAACCTAACCTAACCTAACCTAACCTAACCTAACCTAACCTAACCTAACCTAACCTACCTTTTGACCTAAATTTTTTGCCTAAAATTTTTTGACCTAACTTTTGACCTAACTTTTAAACGGTTCGAGTTAGCTCAAAAATAATATCATTTTTGAGCAATTCACACCCTATGGGTGTGAGTTATTCGAGATTAGCTGAAAATGACACCTCGTTTGACAAAATCTGACAGTCTGGCAGACAACTTTTAAACGGTTTGAGTTAGCTCAAAATTAATGTCATTTTTGAACAATTCACACCTTTGGTGTGAGTTATTCGAGATTAATTAAAAACGACACCTCGTTTGTCAAAATCTGACCGTTTTTTTTAAATTTCACTAACTTGACACTTTCTGTCAAATAAAGTGTGTCATATCATCAATTTCCAACTAATAAATGCATTTTCAATAAAAAACAAAAATTGACAAAAAACTGTCAAATTTACGAAATTTGACAGATTTGACTATCTTAGCACTCATATAGTAAGTTGTACCATCGAATTCAACAATGTCAAAAAACTGTCAAAATTTACTAATTTGACACTTTCTGTCAAATAAAGTATGTCATATCATCAATTTCTACGTAATAAATGCATTTACATTAAAAAATAAAAACTGTCAAAAAACTGTCATACAAACAATATTATGTCAATTCACATTGTCAAATTCATCATAAAACAGAAATTACAACAAAACAAAGAAAAAAAAATTTTGGTCAAGCGCGAGTCGGATTTTAGTTTCCCCATACATTTTAAGACTCAGCGCCTGATGAAAGCAACAGGCAATTTTTCCGAACTTTAAAAATCATTATCTCAGAAACGGTAAGAGATAGATAAAAATGGACTTCATTTTTGGGCTGTCGGCACCACGAAGTAGGTGCACGAGTGAAATGCAAACTCATGGATATGATTTATTTCAAAATTTTTTGACGACTTTTTTATATGGCCAAAAAATCTAACCCAGGTCTAAAATCTTTATTTATTATCCGATTTCGATAAAAAAAAAACCGTTTCTAGAGAATCAAAAAGTAATAGGTTCAACGCTGGTTCCAGCCAGATAGCGTTGTAACTTTTTTTAAAAAAAAATAAAAACACTTTTTTTTGTATGGCAGCTACCAGAAGGGGGGGGATTCCCACCCCTAAAGGGGGGTCCAGAATTTAGATCCCCTTTAGAAACCCTTATATTCTGAATTTGAGCCAATTCTACCGAAGGACGATCCCTTAACCTAACCTAACCTAACCTAACCTAACCTAACCTAACCTAACCTAACCTAACCTAACCTAACCTAACCTAACCTAACCTAACCTAACCTAACCTAACCTAACCTAACCTAACCTAACCTAACCTAACCTAACCTAACCTAACCTAACCTAACCTAACCTAACCTAACCTAACCTAACCTAACCTAACCTAACCTAACCTAACCTAACCTAACCTAACCTAACCTAACCTAACCTAACCTAACCTAACCTAACCTAACCTAACCTAACCTAACCTAACCTAACCTAACCTAACCTAACCTAACCTAACCTAACCTAACCTAACCTAACCTAACCTAACCT